>JAUKPQ010034777.1:0-35749 GCA_032273045.1 Chloridella minuta | reverse complement strand
GTTGCCCGGGCTGGCTTCTGTGTCCAATCCCACTTCGCCAACGCTGGGGATAATTTTGAGTGCAAAGTCCATCATGCTGTCTCCCAATCTAATGTTTTGATTCCTAACTCTGCTCGTCTGTCAATGCCCTCATGCGGGCAGTAGATTTCACTCAGTGTCCAGCACTCTCTGAACTCTTTAGAGCGTGCGACCGCATCGGTTGCGGTGTATAACCCGGCCTCCATCAATCTGGTAAAAATCTTTGTAGGAGCATCCAGTTCAAACACACACTCAGCAGGGTGCATCTGCAGGAACTCTACAACCAGTTCATAGGTCAAGTAGAAAGGTTCTGTGCTCATCATGCTGCCTTTCTAAAATAACTGTAGGGCAAGCCCTGGGTGAAACAGAAGTAGTCATAGTCGCCATTGGCGTGCTCGGCATCCATGAGCCAGGCAATCACACGCTCACGGTCAGCGCCAGTGTGCATGAGGCTGACTACACGTTCTTCAAATTTGACAATGGCCTGGGCTTCGGCCGTCTTGCGGTCAGCCTCTTCACGCTCAATCACAGAGCCCAGGCTTGCAAACTCCATCTCGAAGTCAGCAAGGGTCCAGGTGCTGGTGTCAACACCACGTGGGCGAACACCATAGGCATCCTTGTACATGTCCCAATAAGTGCATTGGGCTTGCTCAAGATCTGACATGTCTTCCCAAGATTTCAACTGTTCCATTGCTGACTCCTTTTTGCTTTGTATGTGACTATTATAACAGTTTACCCATTATTGGGCAACCGATTTCACACGCACATCAGTGTTCAGTGCAGGTGCGTACTTTTGTATTAACTCGCGCTCTAACTTGTGTGCAACATCTTTGCCACGCACCGTGTCCACGATTGCGTAGTTAACAGCGGCTTCGCCTGCGGCACGAATTGCTTCGTACAGGTTCCAGCTCTTGTCTTCAGTGCGGGCGCGGTAGATGTGTTTGTTTACACGGCTACGAAGCGACATGTTTATGGTGCGCTGAGTTTTAGCGGTAATACCAATGTAGTACTCCAATCCAATTTGGATCATGTACACAATATGGGTTCGATCAGTACGTTTCTTTCTCATCATGTGTGTATTATAGCATTTCGGGCATATTCGGTCAACCGAAATGTAGTACTACAAAAGTATTACTTTTTGGGGTTACAAAATGTATACTTTATGCTACTTTTTCAATAGTGGCACGCCAGTAGCACTCGGGGCTACCACAATCCTGACGATATTTGTAGGCTTCTGCTTCTTCAAGCGTTGTAAAATACTTGGTATCGTCAGGGTCCATACGTTGTACACCGCAATCGTATTCAGTAACTGTCACACGATACAGACTACCAACTTTGACTTCTGCCATCTTGGGCTCCTTTCTAACTACTACAATTACAGTATAACCGAAGTTGAATATTTGGTCAACCGGTGTTGTTTATAAGTAACACAATGCACAGCAACGAAATATGGCAGGCAAGCCACTGCTTGGAACAGGAAGAATCCGCAGTTGGTATGATATACACACACCTGTCTGAACTGGGATATCGAACCACAACGGTTGTTAGTCACACAAGAAGCCATTGGCAGTGTGGACACCATCGCATGGTTGTGAGCCTTGTGGATGATGCTTGGGACTGTGCTGAAGATAAGTCACAAGATACACCTTATTTGTTTGATGCTAATACTACAGTCATAACTGATAACTGGCTTAACACTCCCACGGTGTACAATGTTGCAAGATTACCTGACAGTTTTTATGGAATATATTCATATACACCTGCTGATCAAACATGGCAGCCCAATCGTGATTATACATTTGCGGTGAATCGAATAGATTTCAAACGCATGCAAATATTGTTAAATTTATATCAGCAATTGAAATTTGACCGTGGATATGTTAATTTTAATTGTACGCAAGGTAGAAACACTAATCCACAACACAATTTTCATGCACTACTAGAACATGCTTCGGCTGAAGAACTGCCAGTGTTTCGCCGTCTGGCTGACATGATGCCTGTAAAAAATTACAGTATTAATCACGACCAAACTTACACAAGTAGTTGGTTAAATATTACGGTAGAAACATACAGCAGTGACAATGTGGTAGCACTCAGTGAAAAGATATTTAGATGCTTGGTTACTCCAGTGCCTTGGATAGCATATTCAGGACGTTATACCATTGCGAGACTACGTGCTTTGGGATTTGATGTGTTGGATGACATAGTGGATCACCGTTATGATCGGTTGATAGAAGCACATCATAAAATACCAGTGTTTGCAGACACTGCTAACACCACAATCAATACATTAAAACGGCATGATTGGACGATGTTGTCACAACGATGTGTGACTGCGGCTGCGCACAACCAACAACAATTGGCTAGGATGAAATCCACATGGTTCACAGACTTTGCTGAGTGGTTAACTAGCAGGATCACATAATGTGCGGCATACTGTATGTAGAAAGTCGCACGGCTAGACCATTACCGCAACATCTCGCAGCCGTAGACGTATTGAGCAGTCGTGGTCCTGACTTTGTTCGTTATCAGCACAATGACACAATTTTCATAGCACAAACTGTATTGCACATCACAGGCAGTGCAGACTTTTACAATCGAACACGCACAGACTTCTTTGCCTACAACGGAGAAATTTACAACTACCGCTGGCACGGACGCTACAGCAATGATGTAGAACTGGCATATCAAGCAGCCAGAGACAATCACAACAGATTTCAATATTTTGAAGGACCTTGGGCCTGGATATATTGGAACGGTAGTCGCGTGACTTATGCGTCAGACCCGCAAGGAGAACACTATCTATATCGCTACCAAGACAATGACATTGTGATTGTGTGCTCAGAAGTTGCACCTATATTGACTTATGTAGAAAATGTCACTACTGATGTGCCATACACTAATAAATGTTGGACCATGCAGACTCAAACACCCTGGCAGGGCATTGAACGTTTAGAACCTGGGCGGTTGTACATTGATCATGTACCGTACATGTCCATAGACAACATTTGGTCATGGATCAAATCTGAACAACCTCGAACACAGGCGCAAGTACAAGAAGAATTTGATTCTCTGTGGACCAGAGTCATGCGAGAAATGACACCAGAATGTGCCTCAGCCATCAGTTATTCTGGCGGCGTAGATTCAAATTTAATATTGTCTCGATTGCCGCAGGCTGAACTTGTGAGCATAAACATGACGGGCAAAGATCCAGTAGTAGATCGAGTCAAAGAATTTTTACAACCAGCGCAAATCTCAAATTTAAAATTATTACCAGTGTCTTTTGAACAGTATGCTGAACAATATCATGCATTGTTAGACCGAACTCGCATGCCCGCACAGAGTTGGAGTTTTGTGGGCAAATGGATGGTGGCCAAGCACACTGAGTCTCGAGTGTTGTTTACTGGATTGGCCGCAGATGAATTGTTTGGTGGATACAGTGTGTATCAGAATATCAAATATTCTGCAGACTGCAGTCACAGCCCTTACAGTCAGGCCGGCGATCCTGAATTGTGGCAACGTTGTTTGAGTGCATACAACGGAGATGCACGACAGGCTACATTGCTTATGGATTACTGGTATCAAGTGGTTGGGTGTGATGCTCCAGGCCAAGATCGCATTGGTGGTTCATGGGGTAAGGAAACACGCAATCCATTTATGAACAAACGAATAATGCAGTTTGCACTGAATTTGCCCTGGGAATTTAAAGTAAATACAACAACCAAGCCAGTGTTGAAAAATCAGTTCTTGCGACAATGGCCAGATTTGTTGTTGCCCAAACAAGGATTTGCCGGACATGCCAATGATGCGTTGCCTTGGTTGAATGTAACAATTGAGCCCACGGGCGACCGGCATCAAGATTGGAAACAAATTGCACAAAACACCTTTTATCGAAACAGTTAAGTATCAACTGCCCTGGGCGCATTGGATAGTAGATGATTTTTTAAGTCAACAGTGTCTCGATGAATTAAAAAGTGTGCCGGTCAAAGTCCAACAACAAATACCCGGCCGACGAGTCGGATCCGACCGTTTGTTTATAACTGACAACAATCAGGAGTTGTATCCACACTTGCATGAACTATGGAAATCTCTGCATCAAGGAGTGGTGCGTGATTATTTTGAATACTACACTGAGCAAGATTACAAAAATTTATTTCCCAGAGTAGAAGTCCTAAGTGATTGGGGAGATTTTTATCTTGCCCCGCATCATGATCATTTGGAGAAACGCCTCACTGCCATGGTGTATACTGATCACGAAAAACTGTATCCTGGAACGGAATTGGTCGACGGGCATCGTGTTGAGTCAAAAGACAATCGATGTTTTTTCTTTGTGCCAACTGCTGACACCATACATGGTTATCCAGCCACACATTTTGACAGTGTGCGCCGGTGCCTACAGATCAATTATTGGACTTATTCGGCATAATCTGCCCAGGTGACCAATGTATTGAACCATGGTTTTGTGATCTCTAGGTCAGAGTGTTGTTGCACATAGTTAGCAAACGTGCTCACACACCAAGATTCGCCCGGAGTCACTGATCTGGTGCGTTCAGTGTTGTATTCATACCAGTACATGCCATACGGTGCAGCAGCATCTGTGAGTCGAAACAAAAACTGTTGTCCGGCTTCGGCACCACATAATTCAGCAAATCTATCAAAACTGGTTATTTGTTCCAAGTGTGTGTACAACTGCGCACGGTCCTGACGAGTACTGACAAACGCTGGAACATGGGTTATTTCGGGAATACATTCCAAGCATCTCATACGTGAATCCCCTGTGCCTGCAAGATATGTGCCATCACCTTGGTCCTGCATCATCCAAGGTTTTACAATGCCTTGTGTTCTTATGTCTGCAATCCACATGTTGAGTTTGATCAAGTTTGCTATGTCATAATGATTTCTAGCGTCAGCAATGAAATGTTGCAAGCCAGCACCTAGTCCAGCATTGGCCCAGTCGCACAAATCCTGTAATCTTTGGTTGGTTTGCACTGTGTCAAACGCCATTTTGGGATTGTAAAACAAACAATGTACTCCGTTGTGAAAACTTTCTATCACAGGATCACGACTGTTGGGCCATGTTAGTTCTATCAAGGGATTGTTCCAGTACATGCGTGTACTTAGTAAATAGTCAATGGACTATTCACAATTATTTAGAAACACTCTTAGAAAATTAAAGTTTGATGTTCATATAGAACCAAACACTTTTGTGCCACCCTATCATCCCGAACCAGGATGGCCTTTGAAATTCCCAGAAATAAATTGGAAATCAAACTCTCTTTTGGTATTGCATTTTCAAGATTTCGTAACTATTACTGATCAAGGCATAATAGAACTAGATCGTGTGCATGAGCATTATGGTGAACATGCCAACCGGGTGTTGGTAACTCACATGCATCCTGGACTGGAAAAGGTGTATAATGGCCCAGTAAATCTCATTGAATTTAGCAGCCACAATTATAGAGAAATTCACAGAATGAGAGACTGTTGGGCAGATTGGCAACATGTGGTCGAACAGCCCAAAACACAACCTTGGCAGTGTCTCAATGGTAGAAAGTGCAATCATCGACGACAAGTGGCCAATATATTGTCATCATGGGGCAACGGTGTTCTTAGTTATGGCACAGACATTCCGTTGCCTGAGTGGGATTATGGTACCTATCGGGGCACAGAAAACAATGAAAATTTTATTAGATTGGGATCAGTGTATGGTTCATGTGCTGTGAACATAGTTACAGAAACACTGTACAATCCTGTGCCTGGGTTATTTTGTGAAAAAACTTTGTTTGCTATGTTAGCAGAACAAATACCTATTGTAATAGGATCTCAGGGTCTGGTTGCAAGTTTGCACACTCACGGTTTTGATATGTTTGATGATGTAGTTGATACCAGTTATGATAGTTTGCCTAATGAAACAAGATTGATACAGGCATTAGAGTTGAACCGTGATCTTATTCAAGGACGAATTGACCTTGCACCGTATCGCGAACGTCTGCAAGAACAACGCAAGTTTATACTTGATGACTATACCAATCTTATGGAATTGAGATTTATTCGAGATTGCGAACAATTGGCTAATAACTTAAACTTGTGATAAATTGTTGCATGTCGCCATGTAGCACAGCCATCATGGCTTCCCGGCTACCAAACATCACCAGTTTGTTTAGTTTGCGATTGTTGACCATGTAGTAGGGACAGGTCATACGACGATCTAATGCAATCAAGTTCTTGGGCGTTAACAGTTTCTCAGGCAATTCAAACGAATAACTGCTGAGTTCTAACAAGTTCTCAAACACATAGAAGCCTTCGTAGGTGAGTCGTAGCCCGCCATCTTCGCGGATGTTTTGCCACCATGTGACCATGGCCTCATCCAACAAAGGTGCATCAGGATAACGAGTTATGAGTTCTTGGGTGAGGGTAAGTTTATTGAGCATTGGGATAAATCTTATCCCCTTGCGTTAACAGCACAACTGAGAACTTGTCTGTTTTGAATTGTGTGTTGAGTTTGCGAGCCAGGTTGATAGCGTGTCCGGGGTTGGAGAACGATACCTTTTTGTATTTGGGCCCAGGAAACTGGGTGAGCAAGTTGCTGGTCTTTAGATTAATAGGCTTTGAGTCAAAAAACACAGCCCACACACCTTCAGAGGCCAGCACTTGTTCTGTCTTGTAGGTCTGTTTGTTGGTGTGCTCAATCAGCACTGTAGGTTTTGGTCTTGACATATTAAACTCCACGTTTATTTATGCCAATAACTATGCAGATTTAAAACTGCCCCCAGTAATCTGCACTTCTACTACGTCTGCACCACGTGTGGATTGTTCACGCATTTGTTCCAATGTAATCAACAGTTTAGTAATGTCTGCGTGTAGGTCTTTGGCATCACGCATGGGCATGGAGAAGTCTTTTTGCCCACGTGCTTCATGTGCTTTGACTGAATCTACAAATCTGTGTATGTGCAGGCTCATGGCTTAAACTCCATGTTGGGCGCAATATCATTGTCAAAGATCTGTGCCATTTGATTCCATAAGAATTTGCGTTCATGTTCAGTCATGCCTGCCACTTCAGGAAATGCCCACCCACCTGGATCTGCATGTTTGGTCAAACCATAGTCATGCCGCCAGGTGTAGCACATTGAAGTAATGATTTCTTCGCGTGTTTTCATTTTCTAGTCAGGTATGGTGACAACACAGGTGGGTGCCAGCCCACAGGCTTGAGTACCTTGCCATCTTCACGCTTGCGCACCTTGCCTGTTTCTCGATCAATCTTGGCAAAGTTAGTGCTCATGACTTCTCGCCATGCACCTTCGACATCAAAGCCTGCAGAGTGTATAGCACCAATAGTGACCACAAGGATGTCAATTAGTGCATCTAGTTCTGCTTCCATGTCATGTGCTTCTTGTAGTTCACGAAACTCTTCTTCAATCAAATTCTTGTACATGGTGTACTGCGACTCATTCATTGCGTCTGTGGATTGATCGCATGCTCGCATGAATTTTTCTTGATCACGAAAGGGATTTGTCACGTGCTGCCTCCTGAGTATGAAATGGACCTTGATATTGATAACGTTCCAACACAATTAATTTTGGGTTGCGAATCAGTTTCCAACTACGATGTTGTTTCACAGCATACCAACCAGCGGCATACCATGATTTTGATTTGTTTTCTTTAGTAAACAGCGGCAACTTATGTTTGACATCCCACATAGGATTGAATGCTCTGCACCCTGTTTCAAATCCATGTACTTGATCTGGTGCAGGTTTTGTGGTCTTTTCAGGTGGAGCAAACTCAATGTTGACCTTTTTGCGCACCATGGGGATGGTTTTGAACTTGCCTACCTGGTCGTTGATACGCACAGTGTAGCCATCATCTGCGGCTTCTACCACACCGACCTTGCGATCATCCTGCTTGAGGATCCAATACTTTTTATCCACTATGGGCTTGGCTTCGATCATCTAATACTCCTTTGTATGTTTCGTTCAACCAGCGACCAATTGCATCTGCATAGTCACTGAGTTTGGTGAGTTCGTATTTGCCACAGAATCGTAAAAAGTGCGCACCTACCATGCCCACATCTCTATGACTAACTTGCTCACGTATGGCTTCATCTACTACAGCTTTAACGGCATCAGGCTGCGCAGTGAGATCAATCAAGGTACGGTTGCGTTCATAGTCGTCCAAGACCTTGCGTTCTGTTTGTTCATGATCCATCCAGCGTTGCAACATGAGATTGTTCCACGCATAGCCTTTCTTGTCACGATCTTCAAATGCTTCTGTGAGTCCCACTTGATTCTTTGTGCCTTTGACACGCACACCAGGATATGCTGAGAACACATTGTCACCAGGATCACCACGCATGCACTTTAAGAACAACACCCACTGTTGGTAGTCCACAGGTGGCACAAAGTTGGCATCGGCTTTGCCAACCTTGATCTTTGAATTGCTCTCAATAGTAAATGCCAAGTTTTTACCTTTTGCGTCTGTGACACCCGTGGTACTGAACAAGTGATCATTAATGCCATTGTACAATTTGACATTGGGTGCAATCAACTGCACAAAGTCGGAATCTGAGCTGACAATAACGTGTTCGTCTTGGGGGTGTAATGCAATCCAACGTGCAATGATGTCATCTGCTTCTGCTGTGGCACAACGAACAACACTACAGTTGGTTTTTGTAGACAAGTATTTAGTCAGCTCATCATAGGTTTCCCAGAACAGTTTGTCTTCCTCTGCTTCAGACTCGCTCATTTGCCCACGTGCCACAGCACGATTGGCTTTGTAGGGTTTGTAGTGATCTTTGCGCCAGCTCCTACCTTCCAGTGCGAACACCACGTGATCCGCGCCCAAATCACGTGCTACTTTGTTTGCACTCATCAATGTGAGATGCAGGGCAAAGCCCAATTTGGTCCATGTGTCTGCGGCACGATGCGCCTGGTGCCGCGCACGGAAAAACATGTTACTAGTATCAATCAGTAGATAGCGCATGTGTAGTTACCAAGTTGTGTTCATTGATGTATTGTAACAGATACTTGGCCCAAAAGCAATGGCCTTTGGCATCAAAATGGTACCATTTTGTGGGCACATGCCCGTTTTGTTGTAAAATAGCAGAGTAAGACCCAGATCGATTGTAAGGTTCCAAATAACTGGTACCCCAATCTTGGTAATTTTGGATGTCACTAAAAGTGCTGTATCCGCTGTAAAACAAGTGCGGAATACCTAGCTCTTGCAATTCACAGTGCAGTGCCCAGATCTTTCTATGGCATTCCTGAGTTTTCTCTGTCCAATCTACATCAATCACAAACTGTCGGTATTGTTGTTGTAATTCCTTGGGCACCCAATCTGCCCCTGATGCATTTACTTGATACCATGTGCCGTTATGCAACCATTCTTCTCGTTCCCAAGTTGTCCACTGTATAACCATGAACACATTATTTAATTTGTCAGGGTTGTTGGCAATCCACTCTCTGGTGGTTCTTGCAATGCGATCATTACTGCTGGCAGACTCTGCATCACAGTGTAATGACATACCAAGATCCTGTGCTAGGTGCGTACACCAACTGGCCGCCAAGTTAAGTGGATGTGGACGTCGATCAATTCCGTTCTTACCATCATCCACTGCAAATGCAGCTGGCACCACTGCTTCTGCGGCTGCTGTGTGGCTGCAACCATTGGCGTACAGTATCATCTAGGGCTGGGACCACCTGTGTCATCTGCACCCACTGGCTCCCATTCTTCCAGTTTCCGCTTCAAGTCTTCGGCATTGGCTACACGTTGGCGTAGTTCACTGCTACTGAATGAATGATCACGACCATTGAAGTGCAATTCGATGTCTCGTTTGTGACAGATTTCACGACCGGTGAACTCTCGACCTTCGTACTCTACACCAAGTATACGTACATCAATGGGCAGTATCAACAACAAATCTTCTAGATCTTTTTCTGTGTTGTACACCCAAACTTCGTCCACATACTTGCAACCAATCAGTTGCAGTTGTCGTTCCACAATGCTCTGCACCGGACGATTTTTGTTGGGACGATCCAAAGTGGGATCGTTTTGCAATGCGCAAATCAAGTAGTCACATTCTTCTCGAGCTTCACGCAACATGGCAATGTGGCCAGCATGTAACAAATCAAATGTGCTGGCAGTAAAGCCCACACGTCTTCCGTCCATCATGATTGTGTTTCCTTGTAAGCAGGATTAGGTAAGTCTAATTCAAATATGTGATACTGTGGTTTTACTGCATCAGTGTTCTTCAGCAGTTCCATGGTGCGATTTTGTTCAGCTTCGGCTAAATTGGTATAAAATCCTATGCCCCAACTCATTGTACTAGAACTGCCGGTGGGCACCAAATGAACACCACTCTGTTTGAGTAGTTGATATACCTTAACGGTTTTGGGAGGTGATATGGGTTCCATCAACTTATCTCACTGCGTCCGTCGCCAATGTCTCTGGTGCGAACATATTGGGTACCAGAATTGCGAATGGCCTGTTCCTGTTCCCATGTTTCCATCACAACGTGTCTGCACACATTTTGGAACCAGCGATCCACAATGTCTGAGTCTGCGTCTGTGGGCTTCATCATGTAACCGGCCTTGACCAGTCGTGCAATGAATATCTCATTCCAGTCCAGTTCAAATGCACCTTGGTGCAAGTTGTTGGGATCAATGTCCATGGTAAGAATAGCCACATAAGGTTCGTTGTTCTCTGTGGCCTTTTGCTTGGCAGTTTTCTCTGGTGCCCGGGGCACACGGATAACTTTTTCTTTTTCCTCTTTAACAGGAGGCGTTTTCTTTTTTGTTAACCAATCCCACATTTCAAATGCTCCATCTAGTATCATTTACCCCACCCGTTGCCCCAGAGGTCAACGTGTAATCGTGGACTGTACCAGTAGCCACGTTTCAGTGCTTCATCAGCAACATTGATTCTATTGCCATCATACACTGATACCACACCGCCCACTGGCATCACAAACACAGGACCACCAAACTCACGCAAGCGATATTCATCTACTGCACGATCCAGTTCGTCAAAGTCTGCAATCTTTTCCACAACAAACTTGAGGTAAGTCACACCGTATGTTTCATAATCCCATACCACATCAGGCTTGATGGCATCCGCCCATGATTCACCAGACACTGATAATTTGGGACTTACACTAAAGGTGATCTCACCAAACCAATTGCGCAAATAATCTCGAAACTCCTTGGTCAAGTCTTGAGTACCATTGGTTTCAAATGTGATGTGTCGCAGTCCACGTTCTGCCAGCACATCCAACAGTTCGGGATAAGCACGTTGCCAACCCAACAGCGGCTCACCGCCTGTGATTACCAAATGCACAGGGTTGCCATTGGGCTGTAACCATGAACCATTGGGCAACAGTGCAGTCATTTTGTCCACAAGTTCTTCCACTGTGTATGTGGGACTCAAGTGCTTGAAGTCGGGATGCCATGAAGCATAACTGTCACACCCAGTGTTTACTAGTGGCAGTTCTTCAAATGTTTTGTACAACTCCACAGTCTTGGCCACTTCGTCTGCTTCCGTGCTCTTCTCGCCGGGTTTACAACCAAACCCTGAACAGGTAAAGTTACAACCAAACATGCGCAAAAAGATACTAGGTACGCCAACATAACGTCCTTCGCCTTGCGCTGAATAAAATAATTCTGATACCTTGAGTTTCATGTGTTTCCTATAGTCGTTTGACTCGGGTCATGCCCGAGCGTCTTGGATCTTTATTTAGATTGATACTTTCTTCATGCATTTTAACACGAGTTTCTTGTTTTGTCACCCAACCCGGTAATACTGCATCCAAATATGCCAAATGCTCTTCGGGACTGGGATGCGGGTCTTCGGCAGGTTTAGGCCAGTTGTTCAAAAACACTGTTTTATCGTATCCTGGTAATATGCTGTCTAACACATCACTGTACAATCTCATAACATCTCTGTGCAAACTTGTATTATCATCTGGCTCAGGTCGTGCCATGAGTTCTACCATGCTAAGAAAACGCCAAGTTAATCCTGGACGATTTTCTAATAAAGTTTTAACTGCCTTGATGTATGCAAGATCTCTTATTAAATATCCTCGTTCGTCAAAATGTTGTTTGAGATACTCTGGATTATATATTGGAGTGGTAAAAATATTACCTAATGTTTGCCAATGATGCCGTACATAAAGATCATCTCTGGTAAAACTAGTCCAACAAACAATCACGGTATCATTGTGCCCAAAACGATGATGTTGATCTGCCTCCATTACACTATTAAAAATGTAATGATTTCCGCCGCCACTTTGCCCCCAATTTTGAAACTCGTCAAATTCAGGAGCCAAACAATCAGCCCAGGTACTCCAACGATAGTTAGTAAAACTGCACCCAAACGTAAGAAGTCTTGACATTACATCACTAGTTGTTTTTTCTTTACAGAGAAACTGCCTTGTGCTTTAGCAGCACCAGCACCACGACGTGTGCCTTTGGCATTTTCAACCCCAATACGATCCACTGTGGCCTTGCCAAAGTTTCGTCGTCTTGCAAAGTAAAACAGTTCAAGGAAACGATTAAGACTCATGGTCTTGTCTTCAGGAAAGTCCAGGCGATAAGATGTAGCAGTTTTTTCCAAGGGCTGGTTAAAACTAAGATAATCCCAAATATTGTAACCTACATCGAGATTCATGGGATATTGATTTCTATCATTATACTTGATATAATAGTTTCTTTGCAGTTTCATCAAACTGGCCACTAAATCTTTGGGCAAATTGTAACGTTCTAAAAACTTTTCTAGCACGTCATACAATTCATCCACACGGTCTTCTTGGTGCATGTTCATGCTTGTTCTGTGAATGATGTTCCAGCCATGTATTTCCACACCAATTTTAGGATGGTTGATCTTGCCGGTCATCATCCAGTTAGCAAAGTATTGTCTGGTTTCGGCTTCTTCTTTGATCAACCAGTCATTGGTCATTGCGTATGCAAACAAGTCTTCGTAGTAATCATTGTAACTGATGCCCAGGTATTTGTTAATGAATCTGGCCACAATGGTAGCAAACCCATTGATATGGAATGTGGTTTGGAACCATGAAAAGATCTGCGCATCTAACATAACAGGTGTGGGCATGTCCTTGGTACCAGTGATCACGTCAATGCTTTCTTCAATGTGTTCCACACTGTAACTACCAGCAAAATAATCTGTCACAGGCTGGCTGGTAATCTTGAACAGTTTCTTTTGCAACAAATTCATCTCAGCATTTTCTAATAGTTGTGCTTGGAACACTGTGATACCGGTGTGCTGATTTAAATCATACAAGGCATAGAAGTTTTTCTTCCATGACTCTAGTGTCTCGCCAGGCAATCCCAGGATCAGTTCTGTATATGCAGGAATATTGCGTTGGTCACATAATTCAAACACTTCGTTGAGTTTGTTCATTTCCATGTTTTTGCGACGAATGTTTTCCAACACATCCAAGTCTAGGCTTTGTACACTCAACGTAAGACCTTGATTGAAACCACGTGCGTCCAACAGTTTCTTCACAATATCAATGACTTCTTTCTTTTGATTCTTGGCCCAGGCCACACTGAATGTTCTTGGGCTTCCGTATCTCTCTTGGCACTCAATGATCTTGTCAGCAATCATTCCATCACGCTCAGGGAACATGCCAAAGTTTGCATCAGTAATTGAGATCCAGTCAAAGTTGTGTTTGGCCATCCATTCTAATTCTTCAAACACACGCTCAAGTTCAAACTTCTTGACCTTGTTGTAGGTCAAACTGCCCCAGTCGCAAAATGTACAAGCAAACGGGCAACCACGATTGGTTTCCAAGGTGCCTTGCCATGTGATATCGGGATTGTCTGCAATCATTTTATCAAAGATGCCTGACAAGTATGGGCTAGGCACTTCCTCCAATGACTCAATGCGTTCGGCATCTTTGGTTTGCATTGCTTCGCCATTCTTGTTGATTAGCAAGCCTGGCACACTCTCCCAGTCGCGACTTTCGTAAGTTTTTAACAAACGTTTAAAGGTGATTTCGCCTTCGTAACAAATCACAAGATCTATAAAAGGATTGTCTCGGAAAAAGTTAGGATCAGTAATTGCAGGTTCAGGGCCGCCCATGATAATCAATACTGCAGGGTTGATAGATTTGATTTGTCTAGCAATTTCGTAATTGTAACGATGATTCCATACGTAAGTGCTAAATGCCACTATATCATTTTTGGCCAGGCGTTCGGCAGTTTCTACCACAGGTTCTCGACGCCATATCCATTCAGTTACTTCGTAACGTTCACGAACCCACGGATCTGCTAGGCTGTAACTCCATACCACACCAGCCGAATATGGCAAGTAGTATGCGTTGAACTCTTTGGGTCCTTGTTGAAAGTTGGGCTGAACCCAGGCTAGTTTGTATGTCATCTAGTATTTAATCACTTGGCAAAGTGCCGGTGTGGATTGTCAAATTGTACCATTTGTTTGTTTACATCGTTCTTGGCCAGTTTCTCCCAGGGGTCCTGTGTACCCTTGAAGATGTTTTCGAAAAACTCAGTACTGATGCCATTGTCTCGCATGTGCATGGCTAACTTGGCGCAGTCCTGATGGCGCAGTTCGATCTGTGTCATACTATGGAAATCTGCTTCGTCAAATGGTCGCCCTTCCAACGATGCACGTTCACGGAACGTGGCATCATTGTTGTTGCCAGTAATGTCAGCACGGTCATGTAATACCCACACAGGTATACGTTCCCAAATGTCCAACATATAAGCCTGTTGACTTAACCAACCGTCTTGCACACTATGTGGCGAAATATAACCCAGCAATTCGTACCACTTGCGTGGCAGGATAGGGAATATACTGTAGGGGTGATCCAAGTGAGTGTGGAAGGCTAGCAATTTGAATTCGCCTTCATGCTGCATGATCTCCGTGTCCCACCCTTGGGTCTCCATCACAGCATCGTCATTCCAAATCATCAACCAACGTGCATCTGTATGCTGAGCCAACTTGTTGTTGTAGATGTGCAGGCGGTGATACCCTTGGCGTTCAAACTGCATGGCAGTATAACTGAGTTCTTGTTCATCCAGCCACGGTTGTAGTTCAGTCTTGAAGTATTCAGTGCCTGCTACATCATCGTTGTCAAACGCAAACATCAACTGTAGTCGGTCTGGATGATTGGCTAATTTGATTAGGCTGCGAACACTTCGTCCTAGACTTTCAGTGCGTCCTCGTGTGGCCAACAACATAGCAATATCGTACTCAGGGGTCATGCAAATAAATCCTCATTCCATTCTCTATGGCCTTCACGGAAAGCCATGTTACTTTGTGTCTCACGTACTTCCACTCGGTAGCACCACAAACGTTCTGCTTCACCAGCACCCCACATGTCAGGAATATAAACTCCGTTGACATATCGGTACAACTGGTCAGCGAGTCCTTCGCAACCTAGTTTAGGTAATATAGTTAGTTTGGCTAGATTTCTACGTTGCATTTCCATGTAGAACTCCAGTTCAGGATCATCTTCTGCTACCAACAGGGTGTGATCAAATTGGCTTTCCAACACTGACTTGAGTTCTTTGAGCCCACCATAGTCAGCAGCCCAGTTACGTGCATCCAAGTTATCTGTGCCAAAGTAGAACTTCATGCTGAAACTATAGCCATGTATTAAATTACAATGACTATCTGCCCTCCACTGACGATATGCACATGGAAATGCATCGTGATATTCTTTAGTTGATGTATATTTGTATTGTCTTGCTGACATCCAGCGATGTGTTTGAAAATTTTCTTCTAAGTGACGAATTAAGTCACCTGTTGATGAGTTTGCCATTATTTTCTCCTATGTTAATTATAGCATAGGCAGCAGAATTTGTATAGCGGGGTGATGCTCAAAGACCGCTTAAAGAGATATTTATTCAGGCTGTTGATAGCCTGCGGCTTTGTAGTTGGCTTGCCCAAATATCACACCACGAACACCACCAATAGGATCAGCACAGTCGCCATGACGTCGGGGAATGAGATGCACATGTGGATACATCACAGTTTGTCCTGCGGCAGCCCCCATGTTAATACCCACATTGAATGCATCACATTCGCCTGTGGCAACCATTCGTTGCCCTTCACTCATGGCTGATTTAAAGCAGTCATCAACCACAGCATCTGTGTTGTATTGTGGCACAAACAACAAATGCCCACGAGCAACAGGGTAACGATCTTGGAACACAGCAACATGAAAGTCTGTGAGTCGATCAACTGCCAAGTCCCAGGGTGCAACACCTGCTGCCTGCGCTTCTTCTAGTGTCTTGTAATTGGTCATTGCACCGATTCTTCCACAGCATTTTCATAGCCACGCTGATAATCATCGGCATCTGCTTCGGCATTTTCAACGTCAGCATATGGATTAAAGAAATCTTCTCCGGACCGGGCTGATGCATATCCTTGCATGTAAGGTGCTTCGACGTAGAGTTCTATTTTTGCTTTTTTCTTACTCATCGGGTTCTCCTTCGAATACTTCGCCGGTATCTTCATTTTCCAGCCGCAATGGACCATGGAAATGATATTCAGTATCGTCGTTTGACCAACCTAATTCTTCCATACCATCGTACCAGTTTTCGTCCCATGCTGTTTCGATAGCTTCGCGATCTTCGTCGCTCATGCCATCTGGAAACTCCCATTCAGCCCAGCAACCATCATCCAGGCTTTCTAGTTCCCAATCATATTCGCCGCCGACTTCGTAGCCGTCGGGATTTTTCAAATCAATGTCAGGTTTTTCGTCGCTTTCGCAATAGAAGGTGCCCCAGCGGTAACCTTCTTCACGTACAACAGTGACTCCATCTTTGGTCCAGATAGACCGTTCGATGGCAGACTTTTTGTATTGGGTGCTAAGTTTCCAAGTGGCCATGTGTCGCTCCTGATTAATCACGTTCCATTTCGGCTGTTTCTTTGATCAGCACTACTAATTCTTCAATGGTGGGTACCATGATTTTGGCCGTGCGCCAGTCATCGTCTTTGCGACCACCAACTTCGATCATGAAGCCATTGTCGTACATGTTGACGGTAAACGATTCATTTACTTTGTCCAGTTTGTCGCTGATTTTGGTAATTTTCTTTGTAGCCATTTTGTTTTCCTTTAAGTTAATTCTACCACTCTATATTTGGATGCAGGATAATTTTCGTGCAACCACTCCAACAACCCTGGTTCCCAGGGTAATTTAATTTCGCCAGTTATGTTTGTAATGTACATCATCTTGTTGCAAACTCCTGTTGTAATTTGATATTGTCCATGAACTCTTTTTTCACACTGTCATCGTCTTTAAACGCACCACGCAACACAGTGGTCTGTGTTAGACTGCTGTGAGCCATGATGCCACGATTCTCACAGCAACCATGTGTGGCTTGAATGTACACGCCAACGTCCTTGCTGCCAGTTGCTGCCATGATTTCGTTGGCTATATCTATGCACAGTTCTTCCTGTAGCGTACCGCGACGGGCACACCACTGAGCAATGCGAGTGTACTTGGATAAGCCAATAAGTTTGTTGGCAGCAATAATACCAATATAGGCTACACCAGATACAGGCTGATGATGATGACTGCACATACTACGAAGTTCACTACGAACAACGAGCATACCTTCATATCGGTCTGTGCTGTCATTAGGAAAGGCCGTTGCGTCTGGTGCTGGTTCATATCTACCTGCCATTATTTCGTTGAAATACATTTTAGCAAGACGTCTTGCTGTGCCCTTTGAATTGGGGTCGTTTTCACGATCAATCAACAGTGCGTCTAATACTTTTTCAAATGCCTCTGTGGCTTCGTCAATTAATGCAGTTTTGATTGCAGGACTCATGTATTCGCTGATGTTGTCGCCGGCCCAAAAGCGTCTGCCTTCTTGATGCATCTTGTTGCGAATAACCTGCGACAAGTTTTTACTGGTGTCAACGACATCGTCATCGTTGCTTTCATATGCTTTGTTGTATACCATTTTTACTCCAATGTGTAATTGTACACTATTTAGATCTTGCGGTCAAGCCTGTTTGATAATCAAACTCTAGTATAGCATTGAAAACTTGGCGTCTGTTTGTTCGAAAGTATTCAAGCAGTTGTTCAAAGTTGGCTTCTAGTCTTGGTTGTAGTTGTTGACGCAATGCCTGACAGTTTGACAAACTGTATTGGCGATTAAGTTGATGGATCAAATCAAAAACTGCTTGTTGTCTTTCTGGCTCGGTTGGTACAGTATCATATTGATGACAATCGAGTATGTCGTCAAATGTATCAAACCCCAACGAACGCACATGTTTGACCAGACCTGGCACGCCATACCATATGGGTATTTGGCGTTGCATCACAGCCTTCCAAGTCTTTTCGGTAAGAAACACAGTGTGCCAGTTTTTTTCTGTTTGGCTGCTGGTTTCCGCTACTATATTAAACAAACAAGATTGAAACAATGTATTGCTAATATCAAATTCTCGCACTCGATCTGTTAATACGCCATCTACTAACAACGGTAAATCTACTCCCACTACGGCTCGATATTGGTCAAGACCCTTGGGTTGTCCACTGCCAAAACTCATTCGCACGGTATCTAGTCCAATGCGGTCCAACAAGAACCCAGCAAGTTTTGCTCGACTCATGCTGCCTCTACGCATCAAACACAAAAACTTGCGATCAAGTTCAAGGTCAAAGTCATAGTCAAATTGATCCAAACGATATTCACTGCGATTGATCAACCATGTGGTACAACATCTTGCATGGTAAAGCAATGTATCAACATCGATATGTGCATTGAACAGCACCATAAATCTACCTGAGTGTGAGTGTAATAATATATCAACAATTGGTTGGATTTCTATAGGACCAAATCCTTCGTCCAAGAACGACAGTATGATTTTGCTTTGTGCAAACTCTTCTGCTGAGATGCCACTGCGTTTACAATCACTAACAATCTGTTGTTCACAGTAGCCTGGGGTGTACATTTGATCCGTAATGTAATGTGCTGCACCGTACTGCAACATGCCTGCCCTATTACGAATTATGCAACTCATTCAACAATGCGTATTTGTCTACAATCAGGATAAGTTACAGCACGTGGCGGCTCGCTGACATAACGTTTTAACAATTTCATTCCACGTTCTGCTTCTTCAATAGTGGGCTTGTAATGATATCCCACACGAAATTCTTTTTGGGCAACCCAAGGAGTCACAGTTAAGTCACGTCCATCATACCTCATGCGCAACAGTGCTTGGTATGCTTCGGCATCGTCTAACAATATAGCACCTCCACGCCCTACAGGCAAGGGTTTGTCGTGTCCAAAACTTAGGCATTGTATTTGCCCAGGGCGATACATGTTGCTCTCCAAACGTCGAGCACTATCCCAAATTCTTGTTTTTCTAAATCGATATTCACCTACCCATTGTTCAGGAATACCAACTTCATAATGATATTTGATACCCAACTTGTGCATGAGCATGGGTATGCTCAAGTAGGTAAATGGAGTAAATGCACAATACTCCACACGATCATACCGCATGCAAAGTTCAATGGCATGTGTACAACAATCAGTCATTACGGCATATGGTGCCCCGACAAACTTGGCTAGCCGAGTTTCAAACTCAACTATCTTTTCGAACATACCAATTCCAAGCGTGTTGGATCATGTGATCCAATTCAAATTGTCTCCAGCCCTCACCAACCATGCCAAATTTGGCAGCACTGGCTGTGAGCACAGCAGGATCTCCTGGTCTAGCCACGCCCATGACAACTTTTAATTTTTTTCCAGTTACCCGCTCGGCTGCGGCAATGATTTCTCTGTTGCTGACACCCACATTATTGCCTAGATTGTAAACACCAGCAGGGATCTCAGCATCCAAGGCCATGACATGTGCTCGAGCAATGTCTTCCACATGCACATAGTCACGCACACATGTGCCATCTGGTGTGGGAAAGTCTACACCATTCAAGGTAAACTCCTGATCATCTCTAAGGGCTTCCAACACTCTGGCAATGATGTGCGTGGCATCTGCTGTTTGACCATGTCTGGCTCGACTGTCAGCACCACAAGCATTGAAGTAACGAAATGCCACATAGTCTAAACCATAAGCAGTGTGATATGCTGCCATTATGCGTTCTACCATGAGTTTGCTGTCGCCATATGGGGATATGGGTTCGCAAGGATCCACTTCATGACATGGAGTCATAATAGGCTCACCATACACTGCGGCACTCGAACTGAAAATAACTCTGGTCTTGGGCATGCTTCTGCGCACTTGATCCAACAATGTCAAGGTGTTCACCACATTGTTTTCAAAGTAACGACCTGGATGTCGGATACTTGGTCCAACCAAACTATTGGCAGCACAGTGTATGATAGCCCGGGGTTCATGTATCAACAATTTGACCAAAGAATCTTTGTGGGCAAAGTCTTTTTCAATATAATCATCAAACATTGACTTCAGGCGTTTGGGACATTTGTTTTTGTCAATACCCACAACACGATGCCCCAAGTCAGCCAACATTAGCGCAGTTTGTCCACCAATGTATCCACCAGCGCCTGTTACAACAATAGTTTTTTTCATTTTTCAAATACCAATCTTATGTTTCCATTCATTATTTCATTTATTTCTTTGTCAATGTATAAATCTACGACTAAAAATTTTATTGATATATTTCTTATTGCAGACCTAATATATTCAACTATCAATGGTATCTTTATTAATTGAGTAGAAAACAACTGTTCAAGTTCTTCTTTACTAGTGAGTTCTAGCATTCTAGTAAGATTAAATGTTACAAATCCACGCCCGCCAGGTTTTACAATGTTGATAAACTCTAGTATTCTTTTTTCAAAATCAACCAACGAAATAAAATGAATTGCATTTATTGAAAACACGCTTTCATATTCGTCTTTGTGCTTTTGAGAAAATTCACTGTCAAAAGATCCAACTTCATCAGCATATGGGTTGTCTAATATAGGATCAATACCATGAATACATGGTATTATGCGTTTAAATATATTTGCCCCGCACCCAATATCTATTATAGAAGTTGGGTTTTTTTCTAATAAGAAATCTAAGTAGTAAAAAGGAACCACCGAAAAATTTGAATTTAATTCTAAAGACATTAATCTTGGAGTATTGAGAACATTGTCCATATCAGGTTCGGCTAATGTTTCAAAAGAAAAAAAAGAATCAAATCGTAATGTAGCACCGCCAAGCCATTTGTCTTTTTTAATTGCTTCTATGCAGGCATGATTAATAAAATCAAGTTCATATTGATTTTGTTTATAGCCATTTACATTACCTTTTATAATCATCCTTCGACCTTTACCACATGATACTTGGCTTCAGCAGTATGGTCACGATATCTTGGACCTGCTCTATTCCATTGCTCACCATGACCAGTAACAATATCAACCACGCGATCCACAGTGGCATTGTTCCAATCGCTAATAAGTCCCATGTTGTGATGTGGTTCTCGTAGCAGGTTTTGCATTTTGTGGTAGGCATCATCTATGCTCCAAGGAACATAGAGTCTGTTGGGATCATTGGCAAAAGTTTCAGGGAAACTGCGATAAGCAGGATACAGTACATTAGAACCCAATGTGTCAGCCTCACTGACTGTGTTGCTGACCCAATCTTGTAACGCACAATTAAACAACACACGAGTATTATTAAGATGCGCATAGTATTCGTTCTTGCTGATGTTGTCGTAGATCTTGAGTCGGCCGGCCGCTTCCATAGACCTGGCACGGGCGACATATTCAGGATTGTTGCTACGCAATGGTCCACCAGAATAGATACAGAACTCCACAACTACTGGGTATTGATCATAGAACATGTCAATCAAGTCCATGAAGAAGCCAGGTTGTTTTTCTTGGTCAAAACGTGCGGCAAATCCCACACGGCTTGGACGATCTGCAAATGGTCGAATATTAGCACTACCACCAATGCGTTCCAGAACTTCCTCTTTGCCAAATGCCAAACCTGATATGTTGTAGATTGGTGCTGTCCAGCCTGCAATGCGCATGTGAGCTACCATTTCTTCGTTAGTAGCCAGCACACCAGTCACAAAATGGTTGACCATGCGTTCATATGTGCTCATCCAGCCTGCCATGCCCCATACATGCACAAAGTCATCGGGATCAATGGCCTGTGCCAAACAGCGTACATAAATTTGAGGACGCTGTTCTGAAGGAATCTGATCCATGATATAAGGCAGACTTTCAATACCTGGTTGGAACATGTCTTCAAAGTAGATCACATCCTCAGCAGTAACTTCACCATTCTTCATGAGTTGAACTAAATTCATCATTTGGCTCATGCTAAAGTAACTGCGACCATGTGCGTCCAACACTTGTCCAACACTGATGCTCTGTGAGTTGTCGATGGTGGTGCCAGGCACATAGACTACATCTAGTCCACGACGATCAAACACACGCCGATTCCACTCTGTTAGTTGTAGAGTGTAACGAGCCTCATAACTTTCAAGGCCCATGTAGTACAGCTTTCTCATGTGCGATATCCTGCAAAGCGACGAGTATCTTCGTCCCACATGTTCTTGGCATTCTTGCCTTGATGCCACTTGTTGAATTGTTGCCATGCATAACTCTTGAAGTTATACAAGTCGGCCTCGTTGTAACGATAGCCATAGTCCTGGCAGAAGTCCAGGTACACTTCAAGATCGTCTTGGATCTCTTTGACTTTGGGGTTGGGTTTGAAGGTGGGTCTTGCCATGTTGTTCTCCTTAGATGACAATGTTGAGGTTAGGTCGAGTAATTTCGTATTTGATCAGTGCGCCATTTTCGCCGTCTTCTGCGACTTCAATATGTACCACACGACCAGGATAGCGACTTGCTATCTGTATATATAGGTCGTCTGCGATCATCTCGCAACTTTTATGATCAAGGCTTAGAACGGAATTGTCACTGCTATACAGCGATTCGCACCAGCGTTTGAATTGGATGAACTCGAGATCCCGGTCATTGTGGAACACATCAATCCACACCCGGAAATGAAACATGTGACGATGAGGGTAACCAAGGAATTGTACATCAGCAAGTTGGGGGTCTGTCAAGGCAGCAGGGTATTTATGGATGCCTTCTTTTTGCCAGGTGATCCAGATTTGTCGTTGTGCTTTTTCCATCACACGATCCACAGTTGCTCGTTGTTCTTGATTCATGATTTCAAACTTTCAAATGTTACAATCTTGCCTAGGGCATCACCAAGATTTTCATCTGGATGCACAATGTGTAGTTCACAATGATGTTGATCCTTGCGTTCATCATATCTGTTGATCTCTACCAGTACACCACCATTGGCACGATACACAACAAAGTTCATTCTGTGCCGGCTGCTGCCAATGCTGGGGCGATCTTCATTTATAGAAATGCCAGTTTGTAATCTATCTATTGATGAGATTGTTTCATTGCGGTTTCTAATGCGCTTGGCACGTTTCAATATCCAGTTGTCTAGCCATTTCATAATTTACTATCACCTTTGTAATCATCCCAACCTGTAAATGTCTCACGGCTCATCAGGCTGTGTAGACTGTGGCACCAGACGCCGGGATTGGTAGCGTCAAAGTCCTTGTCATCTATTTTTAACATTGTATTATAATTCCACAGTTTTGTATACGGCACACTTACTCGAATCTGTGGAATAAAGTTGCGGTAGTCGCACAGGCTGCCATCATTGAATTCTTCTACTGCGGTGATGGGAATGTCCAAAGTGCAAAGATACCCAAGATCCAAAAAGTGTGTGATCATGTTTTCCCAAGACTTCCAATCAAGGACAACTTTAGGATCAAAACTGTGATTGGCACCAAAGAAGATGTGTTCACAACCTGCTAACTTGGCTGCAATATCATCCACAGACTGCACACCAACTACAAACAATGTTTGCCGGCCAAATGCCGGAGTGCGTTCTACTTCTGTACCGGTAAAGAAGTCAATGTTGTCATGTCCTTCACGTTTCATACTGTGGCCTCTAACTTGTCAAGTTTGCTGGAATCAAAATCTTCTTGTTCGGTCTGCTCGTACTCAAACAGCGCATTGAATTGTGTACGTGCATTCATGGCCTTTTTGCCTTTGAATCCACGTGTGCCCACAATCTCCATCCAATAACTACTGTAGTATTCAATTATGGCTTCGCTATCTTCACGTGTGGGTGCGGCAAATATGGCTTCCACAATGTCTTCAAACTTGGCATAGTCTCCACCTTGGCGCCGCATCATGGCAGGATGTTCGCCTGCATCAAAGCGACGGTTGGCTTCTTGCACAGCAGTCAAGTGCATCCAAACATTGTGACCCATCAGCAGTGCGTATGAGAAACTGTCCCATGATGTTTTGCCTTCCTTGCCATTTTTATTTAGGTCGCCAGGTGCATAGATACAAATATCTTTCATCTTCAGCATGTCGCTGAGTGGTGAATCCTCCCAGCGTGGGTAGATACCATCTGCAATTACGCCATCCCGCCATTTGCGTGTGTCCGTGGCATACTTCTTGTCGTCTGCTGACGGAGCCATTCTATAACTCCATTTGCTATCATGCTCAAACACATTTTCATAATACACTTGCCCATTGGCTGTGGCGAGGAATGGACTGGCACAATCAAAGGAGATAGTAAATGCGGGATTAGCGTATTTCCTAACTGCCCTTTGAATCACGGTGAGTAGCACAGCCCATTCCAACTTGCTTGTACCCAAGAAGTGCATCCAATCGTGTACACCTTCTTGTAACAATCCATCATATTTCAATGCAATCAATCTACGTAATACTAGATGTACGTCACACATGTTCTGTCCGCCCATGGCCCAACCATCAAAATGGGTGTCTGGGTACAGCGCAGGGTCACAATACTGTTTCATGGTTTGATACCATGTTTCTGCTGAGGTATGATTGTCGCCTTGCAACACGTTCAAGAATTTGGCGCCACCATTGTTTTTGCCTTTACGGTGAGCCATAAAATATTCATTGTTGAACTTGGTGGCATCCACTGCTTCTTCCAGCGTTTTGATACCACAAGCGTCACTGGCTTTTTTATCGTGGATAACCCAGGTAGGGATATCAAGGATCATACCGTAGTCGCTGATAGTATCCAACCACTTGAGGATAGCACTGCGTTTCTTTTCGGCTTTGGCGCAGCCTGAGTTGGCCTTCCAGTCGCCTTCCCACAAGCCCTTGGCAATCTGGAATCCACCAGAGTCGCCCAGCATGAACGTGCCTGGCTCACGGTTACGAACCATGTCCTCTGACCAGTCTTGTTTGGTCAAATCTAAATTGGCATGACCACCTGAATACAATGACCACTTATACGGAAATAATGCTTTCTGGCTATTGAGCCAATTCATTTGTTCCATGTCAGTAAGACCTTGCGGAAACCTTGCAGGATCCACATAAGGCTCATTGCGTTGCTTGCCCACAAACGTGGCATAGAAGCCTGATATAGCCGGTAAGAACACAGCATAGTCATTCTGCTTGGCAGTTAGGTTGTCTTGGATCACTTGCTTTGTGCTGGTAAAATGTAGTTGTAAACAGCAACACCAGAGTCTACGGTGATCTTGGCAGCACCATCATCGCTGATGCGAATAGTTTTGTCCCCAGTTAGTGCCATGATGGACATGAACTGTTGAGCTGGCCAGGACCAAGCACGTTTCAATTGTCCATTCACTCCTGAATGAAACACAAAGTTACCTGCGTGTGTTGAATGGTCACCAAAGAAAAACTTCAAGTCACCGTTTTCAGTTCTGGCCTGAAAGTTGGGCTCTTCTGCATTGGCCTGTGCCTGCATGCGCAATCGTTGGATGGCGGCCACAGTTGGCTCAAATTCAATATGCCAGGTCACACCTTTGAACTTGGGTGTTTTGAGTTTGTCGTTTACAATCTCTGCTGCCATAAAACGATAGGTATTACGGAAGTCTCCCCCAGCATTTTCAAATTCAATGCCGTCAGGAGCACCTGTGGCTTTTTTGGTTAGTTTGAGTTTGGCATTTTCTTTGTACTCTTGCAAGTTCAACAAGATTTTTAGTTTGTTCAAATTGGGCATACCAAACGTGCCCATAAAATCTGTGTGTGGGTTTTTAAATTCACCTTCTAATACTACTGACAAGTCTTCAGCCACGCCCACAATGGCTGTGCTTTTGTCGTCTCCAGTAATTTTGATCAAGTCAATACAGCCAAGATCGTGTGTGTGTTCTACTAAGTCTTTTAGATAATCTCTCATGCTTACTCCTATGTTGTATGATTATATAGATTTTTTTGCTAAGTCGCAACTATTTTGGCCAGGCTCTGTCCACCTCTAATTGATTCAATTTCGCCAGGACGGCGTATTTCCATCCAAGATACATCGCCTTGCCCCCGATTTACTGAGAGGATTTCAAATCCAATTTGATTGCAATAGATTTGAATTTCTTTCCCAGGTGTATAGCACATAAAACTTTTTTCGGATAAGGCTACGCCATGTGCCCAGTCACAATCATTAAATGTGAATATGGCCACCCCGCCAGGTCTGAGTCTAGCAAACATACTGTCCAAATATTGACGTACAACTTTCATGGGTTTGTAATTAAAATAGTTGTAGGCAAATATCAATCCAAACTGGTTCACAGGTAACTGCCATAACGCATCACTGTGGTCATAGTCATTGATTACATATGGTCTCAATCGCCTTTGGTATTCTGGAGTAAATGCTTGCACAGAAGGAGTCAACAATTCTTCGTGCTGATCCACAAGGTACAACGGATCTAATGGTACTAGATGTTCAATAAACTGTTCTCGCCCGGGACGCATGATCAGCCCGGGCAGTCGCCAATCTGTATACTGTAGAAGTCGTCCTGTGAGCAACAATCGGCTGTCCGGATCAATGTTGAGTCGCCGATTCAGAATGTATTCGTTGGTTTCATAGCACATCTCTTCTTCATAAAGTCGTTGACTGGCTTGATACTGTGCGGGCTCAAGTGCGGCGATTTGCTCACGCACATTGGCTTTTAAATCATCTAATGCAGTTTGGGCATGCTGGAATTCTTGTGCAATGTTGTTGATCTTTTCGGCAAACGCACTACCATACTCGTCAATTTGTACTGCATGGTTAGCAATCACATGGCCTATTTCGTGAAACTTTTTAACAGCCACATAGTAGTCAGGAGCAAGTTCATTGCTGTCCAACAAGTTCAAGTAGCCAACTAGTTCGCTCAACTTCATTCGAATGAGAACAGTGATGTAAATGTATTTTCAGTGTTGGTGGCCGCTGCCAAGTCCCAATCCAACACGCCCAACAAGTTGTCAATCTTTTGATCCACCACAGTGGCTTCCATTTCTGTGTCATCAAACGGCAAGTCTTTAAACCACTGCGGCAAGTGCATCTCGTCTGTGGGGTATCCAATACTAGTCCAGCCCAAGGCATTGCTTCGCAGTTTGCACACAATGGTCTTCATGCCATCAACGATTTGCATACTGTAGTTGTCTGAATTCATTCGTCGCATGTTGTTCCAATTTAGTGCCGCACGTACATGTCCTGGCATGTTGGCTTTGCCCAGGCGTTCTTCTTCCTTGCCATACTTGGTCAAGTTGTTCACACGCTTGGGGCTGCCTTTTTCCCAGCCTGGTCGCTCTTTGAATTCATACTTGAACTCACGCACACGTTCGATGATTTCATCACGTTCAGCACCAGACAGCACTTTATTTAGAATTTCCAACAGGAAGTCTTGAATAACTTTGGGGGTGTCTGAACGTTTTAGATCCAGGCCAGTGGCCTTGGTCTTGCCAATGGCACCATTGACATCCAGTCGTTTGTTTTCAATGTCAATGGCGTTGACAGCATAGCGTTTCTTGGTGATGAACAAACCACGGTCTGCTACTGTTTCACGACCGGCCTTGATCAACTCGCCCATGTCTCTAGGGCAGTGAAACGCACGTTCCATAAACGCTGGGAATGAGTCGTTGACTTGGTCAGCAATGCTGTCATATAACTGGATGCAAATTTCCTTCGACCATTCCATGCGACCTTCAGCAACTTCTTGTTTGAGCACAGGCCATGCTGAGAAGTAGCAGGAGTCTGTGTCACCATAAATCACTGCCTTGCCCACATGGTCATATTCACCTGTGATACATTCATTCAAGTATGCGTCCATGTGCCGGGCAATGCTTCGACCGGTAAGGGTTGTGCTCTGGCCAATGCGCTTGTCAAAAAATCTACAGCCAGGATTGAGAATAGCACCATACAAACTGTTCAAGTTAATCTTTTTAACCAGTTGTCTTTTATCCCAGAAAGCGATCTCTTTGGCATCCTTGGCCTCTTTTTTCTTGGCCTGCATGTCTTTGCGTTCAGCATACCAGCGTTCCAGCAAGCCGGGAATCACGCCCTTCTTTTCGTAAGTGAATATGGTACCGTTGGCACTGAGTATCCAAGGCTGGTTTGAGTCAAACAACATGTACCAAATTTCAGCACCCGAGTGTACAGTTTCTTCTCCTGACTGCCAGTCAATGGTGATCTCTGTGCCACGTTGCTGTTCCATCACTGCTGTGTATTCTAGACTGGCAAACACACCTTCCCATGCAGCCGCAAACGAGTCGCCTTTGGCCATTTTGTCTTTGATATAACGGTCAGTCATCACAGGTCGTAGTTGACCTATAATAGTTTCTGGTCCCATGTTCAAGGCACGAATTGCACTTGGGTATAGACTGTTGATGTCTACAGACCCAATCCATTCATGTATGCCCTTGCGTGGATATGCCACATAGGCACCTGCTGCCTGCGTGTCATCGTCTGTGAGGCGCTGTTTGCGATTGGGCACAACCATGCCACGTTCATGTGCTTCGTTGATGATGGCCTGCTCTGTGACAGCCACAGCACCCATTGTGGTGGCCAACAGCACTGTGTTGGCATGCGCCAGTTCGCTGGCCAGTTCCAAGAAACGTAATTTCTTGTCCAGTTTGTCCAACAACAATGTATCTTGTCGGTTGTATTCAATAAACTTTGGAAAGTCGTTGTTGTACAATTGATCTAGTGTGCCTTCGTATTGTGTTTTGCGTTCACCCAGTTCGTATTCAGCAATGGCATCCAGGCTATAACTATGACGCTCTTCATAAGTGTATTTGCGATACAGTTGCATATAGTCCATATGAACACGACCCACCAAGTCATAAGTTTCTTGTTCAGCACCAAAACGTTCAAACATACGTTTCTTGGGAAACTGCCCCCACAAACAAAAACGTCGGGTGTCGTCTTTGCTGAGCACTCGAGTTATACGGTTTATTGTGTAAGGTATGTCATAGCCTTCACTGTTCCAACCTGACAGTATGTCTGCGTCATCAATGAGATCCAAGAATGTTTTCAACATGTCTGTTTCTGTTTCACACAGCACAGTGTTTTCAAATTCTGCACAGATCTCACGAGCAGTCTCGGGACTCATGTGGCGTGGTGCCACCACAAGAGTCACAAGTTGCTCCAACCAATTCAAATATACCGATATGGCAGTGATGGGATTGAAAGGATCTTCCACAGGCGAGAATCCACGCACTGGATCAAACGCAACTTCAATGTCAAAGAACGCTGTGTTCAATGTGGGTGCGTCTTGGTCTTTGTAGTTCTCTTCGAAGCAACGGAATATGGGATTGATATCCGATTCGTAGATCTGTCGCCCGCTTTGTGCTCGGACTTCCTTGCGGAACTCTTTGTTGTTGCGTGTGCTGAATCTTGACACTGGTGTGCCGTAGATGCTTTGGAACTTGCCTCTAGGGTCGTCGTAGTAGAAAACATAATTGGCAGGATATTCCCTGTATTGTCTCTTGCCGTCTCGGCGTTCTACAACGTGAATGCGATCGTGCTCACGATCAAATAGTGCGTCAATATAACTCATTTGTCTCCGTTTGTGGCCGGTAAAGCCTTGCTACATGTTCGTAACGTGAACGACTCGTTGCTGTTGAAAGCAATATTTATAGCGTCTTGCCCACAGTTTCAAGAATTGTTTCTAACAGCTCTTGATCTTGTTTGGTCTTGCCAAATTCGGCTTTGTGTGCCACGCGAATGGCTTTTTTCAACACAGCCGGTTTGATTTCTAATTCTTCTGCAATGGCCTTGATGGTGTCGGTCAACCCACCTTGCAATGTGTCAATCTCGTGCATGACTTGCATGCCTTCGTTGATGATTTGGGTGAGTTTGATCTTTTGTTCGCCGTTGAATGATTTGGTATCCATGTGTACTCCTAAAACACAAGTATAACACAGAAATTTGAGTTGTCAATGGGAATTTGCTCACTTTGAACATCACGGTAGCGAATCGCTTTGTTCACCCAGCAGCCGGGTCACACGGTCCTAAGGTAGGTGTGATTGGTTATCTAACAGGTTTGATACCGGCCAGATGTCTTATACGGTCTACGTTTTCTTTGAACACGCTGGCAGCATGTTGGGCCAGTTCATCGTCGCTGGAACCAACATAGTTCTTGCCTACATTAGCACCTGTGGCACCACCAAAGCCAACTCCCTTGACTTGTTGTTGTGACTGGCCGGTCATGTTGTTGGTGGCAGTTTTGGTTGTGGTACCAGCCAATTGCCCTGCACCAATGTTTGGCCCAACAGTTTTTTGGGTCATTGTTGCTGGGCCCAAGTCAAATCGTTGATCAGTTTGTTTTGTATAACCACCAGGCGTCTTGGTCTGTGACACAGATATTGGGCCTTGGTTAAAACTTGTGGTTATATCGCCGGTGTCTGAATTTGTTGTTTGCCCCACGCCACCAAAATCCATTTCGTCCAACTCTGCACCACGGATCATGCGTTGTATTTGCTTGAGTCTGTGATAGTTGTGTTCAGCATCGCGGCCAGCATAGTAAGCATTGCCTTCAGCACGATCATAATATGGATCACGGCGCTTTTCAGCTTGTGCCACTAGTTCGTCAATGTTGGGATATTTGTCTGCCAGGTCTCGGCGTTGTTTGTCCTGATCCACAGGTGGTGGCGTGTGTGGTTTGATTCTGGCATCTGCACGTGCCATGCCGCGTTCTCTGTTTGCAATGATTCGATCGGCAGCAGCAACTGTGGCAGGATCGTTACGACCAAAGAATTTATTCATCTTGGCACCGGCTTGACTCAGTGGTGCTTTTTTACGATAGTCGCCCAGGCTGACTTCGTCTAATCGTGGATCTTGTTTGCCATAGCCGGGGTCTTTGATTTTTGATATTGCAGACGGGATACTCTTATCAACTAGTCGTTTGGCTTTTTTAAAGTCCGTGCGTGACAGTCCAGAGTCGCCTTTGATTCGTTGTGGTTGTTGTCTAACCCAACTGGCCACAGTGTTTTTGTTTAGTTCATTGACTGGTTCATTGTCCACTGTGCCAATATAGTGATGGTCGTGTACTTTATAACCTTTGCGGCGATAGTGTGCAATGGCTTGGTTAATTGCCGCTTCACGGTCAGGTACATTCTGTGTGATACGAACTGATTTTTGATATGGTTCTTTGCGCTTGCTGATCATGGGGTGATTGGGATCTGTCACTGTGAGGCCAATGCGGTGTGTGACTGGTCCTCCCGAATCACTTTCCTCGACGCTTTCTTGATAATTTTTTTGTGTTTGCGCATTGCCTTCTGGATCGATATAGTTAGTACCTGAATAATTTTTTCCTGTTACAGGGTCGTCATGACTCCATGAGGACAATGATTTTTGTTGCCCGGTTGTGGGATTTTTTTGAATGGTTGTGCTGGTATATGTTTGATTGTGTTTGTTTGGTGTGTCAGTTGTACGCATATCAGCAACATTGCTCACAACATCAAAACCATCACTTGGGACCGCAGTGCCTGTTGATGCCCAACTTTTGGTAGTGGGGTTCCAGTTCATTTGTTGGCCTTGGGAGGTCGTGAAATTTTGTCCTGGCGCTGGATTGCCTTCTGCCATGCTTTTCTTTAATCCTGGTACTTCATTCTTGAGCACACTGATTGCTCTTTGTAGACTACCATAAGAATCAATGTGCTTACCATTGGCGTGGATCATAAAGTCATCTCCAGAACGGATGATTTCATACTTGCCGCCATTGTCGCCTGTGCCACGGAATACTACTTGTCCTTCCATACCTTCTCTTATACCTCGCATTTTCTGTGCAATACCACTCAGTGTATCGCCTTTGTTTACATAAATGCTTCCGCCATCGGGGGTGTTGACCCAAGTTCCTGCTTGTAATTTTCTAGGATCAGTGATGTTGTTGAGTTTGGCCAGTTCTTGCCAACTGCCTGGCTTCGGGGTTGCAGATGGCAAATCTTTAGATGTACCAGCAGCACGTGATGACAACTTGGCAGATTTTTGTTCAGGACTCTTGTATGTATAAAAAGTTGAGTTTGATGACGGAATCTCTTTTTCTTTGTCGCTAAGGCTTTGACTTGTTGGCACTGTTTTCACTTGCGGTTCAGTCTCAACTGGAACCATTCTTGCTTTGACTGGGTCCCAACGCATATCCTTACCACTATTATCAGCTTTTTCGGGATCGGCTGCTGTTGATTTTTCTTTATCCACTGGTGGCCAAACCAACGGCGGCTTTGGCTCAACCTGCACTATATTTTGAGGATCAAAATTTGGTGACGGCTTAGTAATTGTTGACTGACCAGCTCTGAATTTATCGGGAAAATTAACATCATATCTACCGAGGCGTGCATCTTGCCAATCATTGTCGCTAGTTATTGTCGCTAGATTCCCTGGTGGCGCAGGTTTTACATTTTTAAAAGCATCTACAACTGCTTTGTACGTCGGACTATTTATTGTTTGTTGTTTCTGATTTGCTATAACCTCCTGTGCTTCTGGAGAATTTATATCATACTCTTTTACTTTGCCTGTGAGATTATCCCTAAGAGTAATAGTTGGATTTTTTGAAACGCTGGGTGCCGCCTCCGGCTTATCACCGGACCAATTGTCGCTTACATCACTCCAAGGCTCACCTTGGTAATCACCTAAATTTCTATCATAAAACAAAGTTTTATTTGGATCTTTTCCACCATATTCTGGATGGTTATCTTGGAAACCTTCCTCCACATCTTGTTTTTTGTTATTGTATAAATCGTTGATGATCATGATTATCGTTCTTCTATGTAATCTTGACTGAGATCCTGCTCAGGCTGTTGTTGGCGCTGGCGGGCTTGGTACAGTTTCACCGCCATGCCAGCATGATCTAAGTTTTTAAATTTGCTGGGCAGTACTCGTTCTCCATGACGTAATTCATAACCTTGTTGATCATTGCCCCAGCATTCCAAGGCCACACCATGGTCCATTTCAAATGTAGCGGCAGGAACTACCACCCCTTGCATTGGCTCAATACTGTCATTGCCAGGATCTCCGGGACGAGAAACTCCATCTGCTGTTTTTGGGTCATACCCTTGCATTGGCTCAATACTGTCATTGCCAGGATCTCCAGGATTGGAAACGCCATCTACTTCTTCAATTTCTTCTTCAGCCCGACCACGTTCTACCGCATCTTTGGCCTTGTCTTTCAAGTCGCGATTTATGCTGACTTTCTTTTCCAAGCGATCCAAATACTGTGTTAGGTCTTTTTTGACCTTGCTGATCATGTCTTCTTCAATCTCGGTCATGGTTTCTTCGAGTGCAGTCCGTCGAGGTTCTACACTATCTCCAACCATGTATCCGTCCATGGGATGAGCAGGATCTGTTTTTGCCCCCAAGGCACGAATATGCCGGGGTTTAAATAACGCAGGCAGTTGTGGCACTTTTTGTTGTGCTGGGCTTAACCGGCCCTCTACCGTGGCCAATCTGTCCAAGATTGATCTAATATCGTCGCTCATGCTCGCTGGTCTTTCAAGAAACTTCTCAGCATCCATGCATGTTTCTGATGTGCATCAATGCGTTCTGCAATAAAGTTAGCAATGCCTTGTTGATTTTCGTTTTGTGTTTTGCTCCGAATCCGCTCGAGATAATAGAAGTCTTGCCAGCGGTACCGGCCCCTTAAAACATGTGTTACTTTACCACCACCTTATGGGTTGTCCAGCGGTGTTGCTGATAGGTTTTGAGTAAGTAAATGCCGGTCTCGGGATTTAATACGGTGATGCGCGTTTGATCATTCACCAGGTCGGATTCAATCTTGATCTTTCTGCCCGTAAGGTCGACCAGTTCCGCATGATCAACGATGGTGGATAGAAAGAATATACCCTGCGATGGATTAGGATAAACCGATGGGCCTTCATGGTGATCTTCTACTGCGGTCACTTCACCGCTTCCTTTACCTTTTCCGAATACAGGGCGAATCATCAGACTTCCCTTCAGGGTCAGGTTAGGTTCCCAGGTGCCATTGATGTTGGAAAAGATTTTGTTTCCGGTGTCTGTATTTTTATCAAGTCCCACGGCAATCACAGCCGATGAGCTTTGCTTCCAGCCAATAAAAAATTTATCTTTCACACCAACGGGCTCAGCTGCGAACGATATCCTCCAAAATTCATTCTGTGCATTTCGCTGAATGGGTAGACTTTTCGAATAGATCACATCCGTTGGGCTGCCCGTTAATGCTCTCAGAATCTGAATCTGGATCACCTGATTACTTTCATCACCGAAGCGGGGAAAATAGATATCGACAGCTACGATGGTATCGCGTTGATCCGTGAGCATGTCGAACTGATAAGCAAGTTGCGCTCCGGGTTGATTTAGTCCAGCGCCATATTCAGCACCACCATCATCATACGCATAATAGTTGGAGAGCGCATAACTCGTGCTGATGCTATCGTTCGTGCGGAATTCAATGGGACTGAAGGCATTAAAATCATAGTCACCTTCGGTAGGTGTTTTTACTTTATTGTCGCCCGTGTCGAAGAATACACTCAGCTTCATGTTGATTGAATCAGCGGAAGTATCCCACGAGGTTGGGTCGGGCATGGTATTGAGTGTGACCACCCGGTTTTGTTTATAAACCAGTTCGCTTCCAATGTTCAGGTTCACATCTAGCGGCAAGGAAGTAATCACAGGAGCTTCATTCTTTTTGTTGATGGAAATTTGTGCCGAAGAATTATACGACACGGGTTGTCCGTTTCCTGCCACCTGATCCTGGCGTAAGTTGGTGATGGCCACGGTGGGTTTTATCAGGTTCGATGCATTGGAGAAAAAGTGTTTGATGGGCATGGACCAATACGAAGCAAAGGGAGAAGTAAGCTTCGAGGTGATCGCACGATCCGGGAATAAGGGTCGGATCGGATCGACCTGTAATTTTCCGTTGTTGAGGTAGATGTAATCCACATGCCAGGTATCATACGGACCCGACAGGCGGGCGAAGTTTTGAATTTTGAATTGAAAGTTTTCATGGAAGAAACGATCGGCCGTAATGGGAATGATCAGTTGTTCAAACGTATCCTTTGATAGCGTTCCATCATTTTCTTTCGACCATACGACTTCCCATGCACCGCTGCTATTTTTGAATGACAGAGAAAGAAGATCGCCTACATCGGGAGGCTCACCGTTTCCATGAAATTGATAAAAGAACGAGATAAAGATGCGCGTTTTATCAGCAGCGCTCACCAGGTCCATGCGAATGGGTGCCGATACGAGTTTATCTGCAAATCCTTTGGCAAGCACATCGGTTACGTTATAGGGTTTCCCCAGCGAATCCAATCCATCAAAGGTGGCCACATTCAACGAAGGAGGATTGATGGCCATCCCTTCGTTTACCCACACGGAGTTGCTAAACTCCCAACGATCATGTTTAGGATATCCATCCCTCACGGTAGAGAAGTCATCCCAGAAGGGTAGCTCGATCGGATCAGTACTTTTGGTGCGATTTGATTTTTTTAGTTTTTCGGTTGCTTC